>CAXDIO010000076.1:0-31559 GCA_963989345.1 Clangula hyemalis | reverse complement strand
GGGGGGGATTAAGGGAGCATTTGGGGGGCTGGCTGGGGGGTTATTGGGGGGGGTTTGGGGGTCTGGGGGGGCAGCTCTGTGGCTGCAGGGGCCACCCCCCAGTACAGGGGGGTCCCACGGCTCCCTATGGGGCAGGGACCCTTTGGGGGGGGTCCCAGCCCCCCTGGGTGCTCCCCCAACCCCCCCCCAAAGCACCCCTGGGTGCCCCCTCCCCACTCACCTGCCTCCTGCATGGCACAAGCTCCAATTGTGGCCCCCTCAATTAAAAGCAGCTGTTAATGAGGGGGGGGGGGAACAGCAGCAGCAGCTGGGGGGGGATTAAGGGGCCCCATCCCCTGGGATTAAGGGGGGGGGGGGGGGGCGGCTGCGGGCGAGCAGCGGGATTAGGGGATTAGGGGCGGGAGAGGGGGGGGTTGGGGGGGATTGGGGGGGAGGGGACAATGGGGGGGGAATGGGGGGGGGAAGGGGACATATGGGGGGGGGGAAGGGGGACATTTGGGGGGGGAGGGGGCAAAATCCTGAGGTAAAATTTCTCCCGGTTGCCACATAAAGCGACCGTTAGCGGCCGGCAGTGGCAATTAAAGGCCTTTAATGATAATTAGCGGCCGTTGGTGGCAATTAGCGGCTGCTAAAGGCAATTCCCGGCCCCTAATGGCGATTCCCGGCCCCCTGAGGCAATTCCCGGCCCCTAATGGCGATTCCCGGCCCCCTGAGGCAATTACCGGCCCCCTGAGGCAATTACCGGCCCCCTGAGGCAATTAACGGCCGCTGGCGACCGTTGGGGGCCGTTAACGGCCGTTGACGCCCGCCCGCACGCGCCCTTCCCGCCCAAAGCCGTGGCCACGCCCCCTTCGCCTCAGCGCCCTTCCCGCCCACCCCTTGGCCACGCCCCCCTTCTCCTCAGCCGCCTTCCCGCCCAACGGCTCTGGCCCCGCCCCTTTCTCCTCAGCCGTGGCCACGCCCCCTTCGCCTCAGCGCCCTTCCCGCCCACCCCTTGGCCACGCCCCCTTCGCCTCAGTCGCCTTCCCGCCCACCGGCTCTGGCCCCGCCCCTTTCTCCTCAGCCGTGGCCACGCCCCCTTTCCCCTCAGCGCCCTTCCCGCCCACCCCTTGGCCACGCCCCCTTCTCCTCAGCGCCCTTCCCGCCCACCCCCTTGGCCCCGCCCCCTCCTTTCTCCTCCAATCACCGCCCTCGCCTCCAGGCCACGCCCCCCCCTCGCGGCCACGCCCCTTTCACGACAGCGGCGCTCGGCGGCAGTCGCGCGGCGGCGCCCGGTGGGTGCGGGCCGGCGCTGCGCGGCCGGGAGAGGGGGGGAGGCCCTAAAGGGGGGGGTCAGTGCGGGGTCACGGGGTCACGGCGGGGTCAGGGGGTCACGGGGGGGGTCACGGGGGGGGGTCACAGCGGGCCGTTAACCCTTTCCTCCCCGCGCAGGCCCATGGCGGTGACGGAGCAGGGCCCGCCGCCGGAGGAGGCCGCGGACCCGTCGGGGTCTCAGCCGGAAGCGGAAGCGGAGGAGGAGGCGGCGGAAGCGGAAGAGGCGGTGCCCGCTCGGAAGCCGGTTCCGGGCGTGCTGTACCTCAGCCACGTCCCGCCCGGCTTCGGGCCCCGGCAGGCCCGGGCCCTGCTGGGGGTGCACGGGGAGCTGGGGCGCGTCTTCCTGCAGCCCTGCGGTGAGCGGGGGGGGGCTTATGGGGGTCCTGGGGTCCTTGTGGGGTGCTCATGGGGTCCTTGTGAGGGGCTATAGGGTGCTTATGGGGGGCCTGGGGTCCTTATGGAGGGCTATGGGGTCCTGGAGTCCTTGTGAGAGGCTAAGGGGCCCTTTTGGAGGGTTAAGGGGTGCTTATGGGGGTCCTGGGGTCCTTGTGAGGGGCTATGGGGTCCTTGTGAGGGGCTATGGGGTCCTTATGGGGGTGCTGGGGGGCTCAGGGGAGTGCCAGAGGGGGCTTGGGGGGGGCTGTGGGGTTCTTACGGGGTTGGTCGGGGGGCCTGTGGGGTGCTTATGAGAGTCAGGGTGAGGGTCTGGGTGATCCTGAGGGGGTTCTGGGGTGCTTATGGGGGTGGTGGAGGGGATCGGGGGGGTTATGGGGTCCTTATGGGGGCCTGTGGGGTGTTAATGGGGACCAGGGTGCTCATAAGGGGTTGTTGAGTTGCTCACGGGGGGTTATGGGGGTGCTTACAGGGGGGCTGGGGGAGTTGGAGTACTCCTAGGGGAGTCAGGGTGGGGGCCAGGGTGCTCGTAGCAGGGTGTCACAGTGCTCATGGGGGGATTATGGTGTATTTATGGGGGTCTGGGGGACTTGTGGGGGTCTGGGTGCTCATGGGGGGGTTATAGGGTCCTTATGGGGGTGCTGGGTGGCTCAGGGTGAGGGTTGGGGTGCTTGTGGGTGGTGTTGGGGTATCCTTGGGGGTTATGGGGTGCTTGTGGGGGTCAGGGTGGGGAATGGGGTGCTGAACGGGGGGTTATGGGGGCGCTGGGGTCCTTATGGGAGTGCCAGGGGGGCTTGGGGGCGTTATGGGGTCATTGTGGAGGGCTATGGGATGCTTAGGAGATGCTGGGGGGGGTTATAGGGTGCTTATGGGGATGCTGGGTGGCTTAGGGTGCAGGTTGGGGTGCTGACAGGGGTGTTGGGTGTCAGGGTGCTGCTGGAGGGGGTCAGGGTGGGGGTCTGGGTGCTCATGGGGTGTTACAGGGTCCTTATGGAGGTACTGGGGAGCTCAGGGTGCGGGTTGGGGTGCTTGTGGGTGGTGGTGGGGGGGTTCCAGGAGGGTTGTGGGGTCCTTGTGGGGTGCTGGGTGGTGTCAGGGCGCTCCTGGGTGCTTGTGGGGGATCTGTGGGGGTCGGGGTGGGTTCGTGGGGTCCCGTGGGTGCCCCCATTCACCCCCCCCTCCCCCCCCAGGGGGGACATTGCGGCGGCGGCGGCAGCGGCAGGGGCGCTTTGCGGAGGGCTGGGTGGAGTTCCGCGACAAGCGGGCGGCGCGCCGGGCGGCCGCGGCCCTGCACGGGGCACCCATGGGCACGCGGCCGCGCAGCCGCTTCCGGCACGAGCGCTGGTGCCTCAAGGTGAGGGGCGGGGCCGGGGGGAAGGGGGCGGGGTCGGGGGATAGGGGGCGGGGCCGGGGAAGGGGGCGGGGCCGGGGGAAGGGGGCGGGGCCAGGGGATAGGGGGCGGGGCCAGGGAGGGGGGCAGGGTCAGTGAGAACAGGGTGGGGGAAGGGGGTGGGGCCACTGGGAGGGAAGGGGTGGGGAGGGGGTGGGGCTATGGGAAGGGGGCGGGGCCATGGGAGGGGTGGGGCCATGGGAGGGGGTGGGATCAGTGAGAACAGGGTGGGGGGAAGGGGGTGGGGCCACTGGGAGGGGGTGGAGTTAAGGAAAGGGGGCGGGGCCAGTGAAAAGGGGACGGGTCACGGAGAGGGGCGGGGTCGAGGTGAAGGGGGCGGAGCCACCGAGAGCCAGGTTGAAGGGGGCGTGGTCAGTGATGGAGTGGGGTCACTGGGAAGGGGCGGAGCTACAGGGGAGGGGTGGAGCCAGGGAAAGGGAGTGGGCGGGGCAGTGGGGAAAGGGGCGTGGCCTCCGGGAAAGGGGCGGGGCCTCAGGGGGGCGGGCCTCAGGGGAAGGTGCTGAGAGGAGCAGGGAGGGGAGCTGGGGCCATGCGAGGGGGCGGAGTCATGTAGAGGGGGCGTGGCCAAGCAGAAGGGGGCGGGGCCAAGGAGAGGGGGCTGTGGGCACCCTGGGGCTTGCTTAAACTGCTGGGGGGGGGGGCAGGGCAAAAGGGGAGGATTTGGGGTGGGGGTGTCTGCAGGGGGGGCATGGGGCTGGGGGGGGTTGGGGGATTATGGGGGGGGGATGGAGGGGAGGTGAGGATTATGGGGGGGATTATGGGGGAGCATAGGGGAGAATGGGGGGGTTATGGGGGACTGGGGGGGGGTTGGGGGGAATTGTGGAGGGTTGTGGGGGTCTGTGGGGGACTTGGGGGGGGTTATGGGGGATTTGGGGGGGTTATGGGGATTTGGGGGGGGTTATGGGGCACTGGGGGGTATTTGGGGGGGTTATGGGGGACTGAGGGGTATTTGGGGGGGGTTATGGGGGACTGAGGGGTATTTGGGGGCGGTTATGGGGGACTGGGGGTATTTGGGGCGGGTCACTGGGTAGTTGGGGGGGTCAGTGGGGTAGTTGGGGGGGGTCATGGGGTATTTGGGGGGTTCACAGGGTATTTGGGGTGAGTTATGGGGTATTTGGGGGGGTCATGGGGTATTTGGGGTGAGTTTTTGGGTATTTGGGGTGAGTTATGGGGTATTTGAGGTGAGTTATGGGGTATTTGGGGGGGTCACGGGGTATTTGGGGTGAGTTTTTGGGTATTTGGGGGGGGTTCATGGGGTATTTGGGGTGAGTTACGGGGTATTTGGGGTGGTTACGGGGTATTTGGGGTGAGTTATGGGGTATTTGGGGTGGTTATGAGCTACTTGGGTGACTTACGGTGTACTTGGGGGGGGTTATAGGGTACTTGTGGGTTTATGGGGTGATCCTGCCACCCCCCTGACCCTTTATTCCCCCCCGCCCCCCCCCAGTACCTGCCGGGGTTCCGGTGGCCGCACCTGAGCGAGCGCCTGGCCGGGGAGCGCCAGGCGCGGGCGCAGCGGCTGCGGGCGGAGGCGGCGCAGGCCAAGCGCGAGGGCGGCTTCTACCGGCGCTGCGCCGCCATGGCCGGCCGAGACCACGCCCCCTCGGCGGGAGGCCACGCCCCCTCCGCAGGAGGACCACGCCCCCTCGGCGGGAGGCCCCGCCCCCGCCGCGGGAGACCACGCCCCCCGCTGGGGATTCGCCCAGCGCCGCCCCCCGCGCGAGGCCCCGCCCCCAGCCCCTCCCCCCGGCTCCTGGAGCGGGTCTTCGGAAGGGGGAGGGGCGGTGAGGGTTTGGGGCAAAAAAGGGGCAATATTGGGTACAAATAAAGTATATAATGAGGTATTTTTACCAAAACGCCCTCTTCTTGGCCTGTTTTTTTAAAGGAGTTGTAGGAGAAGGGAATGCTCAAAAATGGCCCCAAAGAAATGACCCAAAGTCGCCGTTTTTCTCCTTAAAACTTTTAATACATTAAAAAAAATAGATCCGGGGGCAGGGGGGGGAGGGGAAGGGGCGGGGCTCCGAGACGGGGGGCGGGGCCTCGCGGAGGGGGCGGGGCTTATGGCTTTGCTGCTTCCTGAGGGCGGGGAGAGGGCGGGGCCTCGCCCAGGCCCCGCCCACACCGCTCCCCATTCCCCCCCCCCCCGTCGCGCACCCGCTCGGTTCCGTCGCCCCGCCCCCTCCCTCCTTCTTGCCCAAAATCCCGATTTTTCAACCCAAAAAAAAAAAAAAACAAAAGAACCCGGGTAAGGGGGAGCCTGAGGGGAGGGGCGGGGCCTATTGCTGCTCGGGGGGGCGGGGCCAAGGGAGGCTCCGCCCCCCGCCGGAGGAGGGCGGAGAGACGCGTGGGGGCGGGGCTGCGCAGCGTGGGCGGGGCCTAAACCGGGGGGTGGGGGGAGGTCTTAAAGGGGCCGCGCCCCCTCCCGTGACGCCTTAAAGGGGCCGCGCTCGGGTGGGCCCCACCTGAACCGGGGGGGGGGGGGCGGCTCTTAAAGGGGCCGCGCAACAACGAGGCGGGGGGGGGGGCGGGGGGGGGGCTTAAAGGGGCCGCGTCCCCCGGGGGGGGCGGTTCCAGTGTCAAAAATAGAAGCTCTGGGGGGGGGGAGGGGCGGGGGGGGCACAGTGGGGGGGGGCATGGGGGGGGTGTTGGGGGGGGGTGTTAATGGGGGGGGGTGTTAATGGGGGGGGACCCCAAAACCGAATTGGTGGGGGCTGGGGGGGGGGGGGGGGGGGGGCAATAATGGGGGAGGGGCACCCCCAGACCTCCCCCCCCCCCGTTTGTCGCCTATGGGGGGGGGGTCCCTGCAGTGCTGGGGGGGGGGATGCCACACGGGGGGGGGGTTAAAATCACAGCGGGGGGGGGCACGACCCTGACCCTACGCCCCTGAGACCCCAAATTTGGGGACGGGGGGGTCCAAGGAGCCCCCCCCCGACCCCAAATTCGGGTATAAGGGGTCCCAGGGCCCCCCCCACCCAAAAAATTTGGGAGTAGGGAGTCCCAATGCCCCCCCCCCAGCCCTCAAATTAGGGCACAGGACCCCCCCCCAGCCTCTAGATTTGGGGAGAGGGCCTCCAAGTGCCCCCCCCAGCCCCCAAATTAGGGCACAGGGGCCCCCCCCAGCCCCCAAATTTGGGTGTGGACCCCCCCAGCCCCAAATTTGGGTAGAAGGACTCGAAGCTTCCCCCCCCCAGCCCCCAAATCTGGGGAGAGGGACTCGGGGATCCCCCCCCAGCCACCAAATCTGGGTAGAGGGCCTCCAAGTGCCCCCCCCCAGCCCCCAAATCTGGGTGTGGGCCCCCCCCAGCCCCCAGATTTGGGGAGAGGGACTCGAGGATCCCCCCCCCCAGACCCCAAATTTGGGTAAAGGGCCTCCAAATGGCCCCCCCCGCCCCCAAATTAGGGCGCAGGGCCCCCCCCAGCCCCTAGATTTGGGAGAGGGACTTGAAGGCCCCCCCCCCCAGTCCTCAAAGTAGGGCACAGGGACCCCCCCCAGCCCCCAAATTTGGGTAGAGGGACTCGAAGCTGCCCCCCCAGCCCCAAATTTGGGTAGAGGGACTCGAGGATCCCCCCCTCAGCCCCTAAACTTGGGTGTGGGCTCCCCCATGGCCCCAAATTTGGGTAGGGGGACTCCAAGTGCCCCCCCCAGCCCCCAAATTTGGGTAGAGGGACTTGAGGATCCCCCCCCCAGCCCCCAGATTTGGGTGGGGGGTCTCGAGCCACCCCCTCCCCATCTCCCCCCCGCCCCCCCCTTACCATGCTGCGCCCCCCCCCCCCCGCCTCTCTCTCTCTTTCAGGCCTGCCCCCCTTCCAGCAGGCAGGGGGGGCAACAGCGACCGGCGGGGGCCAAGACGTGACAGCGGGGGCCGGGGGCTCTGCCGGGGGGGCCGGGACAAGCTCCGTAAGCTTCGAGGTCGCAGAGGAGCTCCACCAGATCGTCCACGCCTCGCAGCCGGGGGGGGCGGCGAGCGAAAACTTCGTGGCCGGGGGGCACCGGGCGGCGCCGAGCCACCAGCACCCGGAAAGCCAAACCCGGGCCCAGCAGCACCACGGCGGCCGCCATGGGCGAGCGGGGCAGCGCTGCACCAGCCGCAGCCCCGAGGGGGGGGGGAATAAAGGGAGGGAGGGGTGGGGGTGGGGGTGGGGGGGGGGAGGGGAAGGGGGGGAGGGAGGGGGGGGGCGGCCCATCAGCCCCCAGTGGGCGGGGAGGGGGATCTCGGCCAGCTCGGCCAGGAAGGCGCCCGGCCAGCGGGGGGGGGGGGGGAGGGAGGGGGGAGGGGAAGGGGCTGTTGGGGTGGGGGGGGGGTGGGGTATAAGGGGGGTGTGGGGGGGTGTGGGGGGGTATATGGGAAGGGGTATAGGGGGTGTGGGGGGGGATATGGGGGTGGGGGGGTATAGGGGGGTGGGGGAGGGGATATGGGGGTGGGGAGGGGGGGATATGGGGGTGGGGGGGTAAGGGGGGTGGGGGGGGATATGGGGATGAGGGGGGTGTGGGGGGGTGTGGGGGGGGGATATGGGGGTGGGGGGGATATATGGGGGTGTGGGGGGGGTATGGGTGGGGGTGTGGGGGGGGATAGGGGGGTTACAGGGGGGTATGTGGGGGTGGGGGGGGAATAGGGGGGTGGTGGTGGGGGGATATGGGGGTGGGGGGGGTATAGCAGGTGTGGGGGGGGAATAGGGGGGTGTGGGGGGGGGATATGGGGGTTACAGGGGGTTATGGGGGGGGGGTTTTGGGGTGGGAGTGGGGTATATGGGGGTGGGGGGGGCACATGGGGGTAACAAAGGGGGTATATGGGGGTGGGGGGGATGGGGGGGTATAGGGGGGGTGGGGGGGGGATATGGGGGTTACAGGGGCGTATAGGGGGTGGGGGGGGTATTTGGGGTGGGAGTGGGGTATATGGGGGTGCGGGGGGTGGGGGGTGTGGGGGGTGCACATGGGGGTAACAGGGGGGGTATGGGGGTGGATGGGGGGGAAATGGGGGGGGGATGGGGGAAAAAGGGGGAGTAGGGGGGATAAAGGGGGAAATTGGGGGGGTATGGGGGGAATTGGGGGGGCACAGGGGGGTGTGAGGGGGGGTATGGGGGAAGAAATTGGGGAAATTGGGGGGGGTTGGGGCAATTGGGGGGGAATGAGGGGGGAAAAGGGGATATGGGGGGGTTATGGGGGGGTTATGGGGGGTGTTGGGGGTGTTAAAAGAGGGATATGGGGGGAATGGGGGGGTACAAGGGGATATGGGGGGGGGGGTAATGGGGACAGCAGGAAAACGGAGAATGGGGGGCGGGGGGGGGGACACACGGGTCAGTGAAGCCCCAGGCGATTACCAGGACCCCTCCCGTCCCCAGGGCCCCCCCCCCGTTAACAAAAAGCCCCCCCCGCCCCCCCCAGCTCCTTAAGAACCCCCAAGGACCCCCCCGGACTCCCCCCATTCCCAAGAGGACCCCCCCCCAATTCCCCCCCAGGCTCCCTCCCCAGCCCCTCAAGGACCCCCCCCCCGGGGACCCCCCCATTTCCCCCCAGCCCCCCCCCAGCCCCCTGAGCCCCCCCCCAACCCCTCTGACCCCCCCCCAGCCCCCCGGCCCCCCCCCCAGCCCCCTGAGCCCCCCCCCCAGCCCCCCGGCCCCCCCCTTACCACGGGGCTGGGCGCTTCCTCCTCCTCCTCCTCGCTCTCGTCCAGCACCACCAGCTCCGCCGGGGGCAGCCGGGGGGGCATCTGCACCATGCGGGGGGAGGGGGGAAAGGGGGGGGTCAGCCCCACACTTGGGGGTCAGCCCCACACTTGGGGGGCAGCCCCACACTTATTGGCCAGCCCCCCCCCCCCCCAACTTGTGGGCCCACCCCCGACTTATGGGTCTGCCCCCCACTTGTGGGTCCACTCCAAATCTATGGGTCCAGCCCACACTTGGGGGTCCTCCCCCCACTTATGGGTCTGCCCCACACTTGTGCGCCCACCCCCCACCTTTTGGTTCTGCCCCCTACTTATGGGTCTGCCCCCCACTTATTGGCCAACCCCCCCGACTTATGGGTCCAGCCCCACTCATGGGCCTGCCCCCCACTTATGGGTCTGCCCCCCACTTATGGGTTCTCCCCCAACTTGTCGGTCTGCCCCCCCACTTATGGGTCCAGCCCCACTTAGGTGCCCACCCCCTAATTATGGGTCCGCCCCCCACTTGTGGGTCTGCCCCCCCACTTGTGGGTCTGCCCCCTAATTATGGGTCCGCCCCCCCACTTGTGGGTCTGCCCCCCACTTGTGGGTCTGCCCCCCCACTTATGGGCCCACCCCTCACTTATGGGCCCACCCCCTAATTATGGGTCTGCCCCCCACTTGTGGGCCCCACCCCCTAATTATGGGTCCGCCCCCAACTTGTGGCTCTGCCCCCCACTTGTGGGTCTGCCCCCCACTTTTGCCCCCCCCCCCTTACCGGCACGAGCGAGGCGCTGGGCTGCGGCTGCTCCTGCTTGAGGCGCGGTGCGGAGGCGATCAGCAGCCCCAGGTCCGACAGACCCGCCCGGGGGTCCTGGGGGGGGGGGACACGGCACAAAATTAGGAGGGGGGGGGGGGCACAGCCCCAAACGCCCCCCCCCCAGGTTCCCAGGTTGAGGGGGGGGGCCCTTACCGGTGCCAGGGGGGGCTCGCTGCTGGCCTGGGGCTGCTCCTGCTTGAGGCGGGGGCGGAGGCGATCAGCAGCCCCAGGCTGGACAGGGCGCCCCGGGGGTCCTGCGGGGGGGGGCACAAAATTAGGGGGGAGGGGGGGTAAAAAAATTGGGGAGGGGGGCACAGAATTATTGAAGGGGGCACAAAATTATAGGGGGGGGCACAGAATTATTGGGGGGGCATAAAATTATAGGGGGGTGCAGAAAAGTGGGGGGGGGGCATTGTGTGTTGGGGGGGGGGGGGCCCAGTGTGTGGGGCAGGCCCTGATGTGGGGGGGGGGCCCAATGTGTGTGTGGGGGTCCCCAATGTGTGTGGGGGGGTCCCGGTTGGTGGGGGGGGGTCCCCATGTGTGGGGCAGCCCCCCAATGTGTGGGGTGGCCCCCAGTAAGTTGGGGGTCCTGGTTGTTTGGGGGGGGGGTCCCCAATGTGTGTGGGGGGGGGTCCTGGTTGTCTGGGGGGGGTCCCCATGTGTGGGGCAGCCCCCAACCAACGTGTGGGGAGCCCCAAATGTGTGGGGCAGCCCCCTGTATATGGGGGGGGGCCCAGTGTATGTGGGGCAGCCCCCCATGTGTGGGGCGGCCCCCCGTGTGTACAGGGTCCCAAAGGTGTGGGGCAGTCCCCAGTATGTGGGGCAGCCCCCAATATGTATGGGGCACCCCCCACGTGTGGGGCAGCCCCCTATGTGTGTGGGGCAGCCCCCTATATATGTGGGTTACCCCCTAAGTGTGGGGCAGCCCCCAATATATGGGTCCCCCCCCCATGTGTGGGTCCCCCCCCAATGTATGGGTCACCCCCCATATGTGGGGCAGCCCCCTATATGCGTGGGTCACCCTCCATGTGTGGGTCACCCCCCATGTATGGGGCAGCCCCCAATATGTGGGTCACCCCCCAATATATGGGGCAGCCCCGCATATGTGTGGGTCACCCCCCCACATGTGGGGCACCCCCCATATATGGGGCAGCCCCCAATATATGGGTCACCCCCCATTTGTGGGTCATCCCCCCAATATGTGTGGCAGCCCCCTATATATATGGGTCACCCCCTAAGTGTGGGGCAGCCCCCCATATATGGGTCACCCCCCATGTGTGGGTCACCCCCCAATATGTGGGGCAGCCCCGAATATGTGTGGGTCACCCCCCCATGTATGGGTCACCCCCCAAGTGTGGGGCACCCCCCCATGTGTGGGGCAGCCCCCTATATGTGTGGGTCACCCCCCATTTGTGGGTCATCCCCCAATATGTGTGGCAGCCCCCTATATATATGGGTCACCCCCTAAGTGTGGGGCAGCCCCCTATATTTATAGGTCGCCCCCCATGTGTGGGTCACCCCCCAATATGTGGGGCAGCCCCCTATATATGTGGATCACCCCCCAATGTATGGGTCACCCCCCATGTGTGGGGCACCCCCCATGTGTGGGGCAGCCCCCTATATGTGTGGGTCACCCCCCAATATATGGGTCACCCCCCATGTGTGGGGCACCCCCCATGTGTGGGTCCCCCCCACCGACAGCCTCTACTCACCTCGGGGCGTGGGCGCAGGGCGGGCGCCGGCTCCTCCTTGGGGGGGGGGCGCGGGGGGGGCGAGCAGCAGCGCGGGGGGGCCCGGGGGGGGCCCGGGGCTCTCCTCAGCCCCCCCGGGGAGCTCCTTGTCCTGGGGGGGGGGGGGGGGGAGGAAGTCAGGGGGCGGGGCTTAAACCCAAAGGGGGCGGGGCTTGTTGGAAGGGGGCGTGGCCAGATTGGGCCGGGGGGGGGGGTCCCGCAGCGCCCCCCCCGTGGGGAAACTGAGGCACGGACCCCGGGGGGGGGGGGGGGCCAGGCATCGTCGTCCCCCCCCCTTTAAATTGGGGGGGGGGGGGCACAGATGGGAGCCCCCCCGCCCCCCCCCCCCATTGACGCCTGGGTCCCCTGGGGGGGGGTTAATTGGGGGGGGGGGGTTAATTAGGGGGGGGGGGTTAATTGGGGGGGTTAATTGGGGGCGGCGCAGAGCAGAGCAGCAGAGCAAGCAGAGCGGGGGGGTTAATTGGGGGGGGTTAATTGGGGGGGGGGTTAATTGGGGGGGGGCCTTAATGGGGGGGGCTCATTTGGGGGGTTTAAATTGGGTCCCGTAAGGGGGGGGGCATAAATGGGGGGGCTTAAATTGGGGGGGGGGCCATGAGGGGGTCGCATTAATTGGGGGGGGTCCCATTAATTGGGGGGGTTCCATTAATTGGGGGGGTCCCATTAATTAGGGGGGGGGGTCCCATTAATTGGGGGGGGGTCCCATTAATTGGGGGGGTTCCATTAATTGGGGGGGGGGTCCCATTAATTGGGGGGGGGTCCCATTAATTGGGGGGGGTCCCATTAATTAGGGGGGGGGGTCCCATTAATTGGGGGGGGGTCCCATTAATTGGGGGGGGGTCCCATTAATTGGGGGGGGGTCGCATTAATTGGGGGGGGAGTCCCATTAATTGGGGGGGGGGCCATAAATACAGGGGGGGGGGCGTTAATGGGGGAGGGGGGGGGATTTTTTTTGGGGGGGGGGTCCCGTTACCTTGCGGGGGGGGCGGGGCGGGCGGCGGCTCCGGGCGGCGGCGCGGGGGGGCCCCCGGGGGGGGGGCCGGCGGCGGAGGGAGGGGGGAGGGGGGGCCCGCGGGGAGGGGGGGGGGCGGCTCCCGGCAGGGCCCCCCCCCGGGGCCCTCCCCCCCACCGGCAGCAGCCGCCTCTGCGGGGGGGGGGGGCAGAAATTTGGGGGGGGGGGCGCAGAAATTTGGGGGGGGGGGATTTTGGGGGGGGGGGAGGGGAAGCAGCCGCGCGTGGAAGCCCCCCCCCCGCTCCCCCCCCCCCCCCCGAGGCGCCCCCGCAGCCCAAGCGATGCACGAAGGGGGGGGGGGGGGCGAGGGGGGGAGGGGGGGGCGGGCAAGGACCCCCCCCCCCGGGGTCCTGGCGTGCCTCAGTTTCCCCAGGAGCGGCTGGGGGGGGGGACTGGGAGAGACTGGGAGGGACTGGGAGGAACTGGGAGGGGACTGTAAGCAACTGGGGGGGGGACTGGGAGGTAATGGTGGGTACTGGGATGGACTGGGGGGCACTGGGGGCGACCGGGGGGGTTGCTGGGGGCAACTAGGGGGTGGACTGGTGGATAATGGTGGGTACTGGGATATACTGGGGGGGACTGGGAAGTACTGGGCAGTAGTGAACGTGTACTGGGGGTCACTGGGAGCTACTGGGAGGGCGCTGGGTTGGACCAAAGGATTGTGGGGAGGTCACTGGGAGCTACTGGGAATGACTGGGAGGCACTGGGAGCTACTGGGAGGCACTGGGGGGTACCAGGAGCTCCTGGGGAGGTACTGGGAGGGCACTGGAAGGAACTGGGAGCTACTGGGGGGGGAACTGTGAGGCACTGGGCTGTACCAAAGGAGTACTGGGGCGGGGCTGGGAGCTACTGGAGAGATACTAGAGGGATACTGGGAGCTACTGGGGGATACTGGGTGGTGCTGGGGGGTACTGGGGGGATACTGGGAGCTACTGGGGGGGTACTGGGAGGTACCAAAAGAACATGTGGGGGGCAAGGGGTGCTCCTGAGAGGCACTGGGAGTTCTTGGGGAGGTACTGGGGGGTACTGGGGTCATACTGGTTGGCACCAGGGGGGCACTGGGGGGGCTACTGGGAGCACTGGGGGTTACTGGGAGGCACTGGGGAATACTGGAGGGGTACTGGGAGAGTACTTGAGGGGCAGGGGGAGCTCCTGAGAGGCACTGGGAGCTCCTGGGGGGGCACTGGGGTCATACTGGGTGGCACCGGGGGGGCACTGGGAGGGTTACTGGGCGTTACTGGGAGCACTGGGGGGTACTGGGAGCTACTGGGATGTATCAAAGGAGTACTTGGTGGGCAGGGGGAGCTCCTGAGTGGCACTGGGAGCTCCTGGGGGGCACTGGGGAGGATACTGGGGGTTACTGGGAGCACTGGGAGGTACTGGAGGGGATACTGGGAGCTACTGGGGGAGTACTGGGAGGTACTAAGGGAGAACTTGGGGGGCAGGGGGAGCTCCTGAGTGGAACTGAGAGTTCCTGGGGAGGTACTGGGGTCATACTGGGTGGCACCGGGGGGGCACTGGGAGATACTGGGAGGGTTACTGGGAGGTACTGGGAGCTACTGGGATGCATCAAAGGAGTACTTGGAGGGCAGGGGAAGCTCCTGAGAGGCACTGGGAGCTACTGGGGCGGTACTGGGGGGTACTGGGGAAGTACTAGGGGCTACTGAGGAGTTACTGGGTGGCAGTGGGGGGGCACTGGGGTCAGACTGGGAGCACTGGGGGTTACTGGGAGGTACTGGGAAGCACTGGGGAATACTGGGGGGGTACTGGGAGGGTACTTAAGGGGCAGGGGGAGCTCCTGAGAGGCACTGGGAGCTCCTCGGGGGGCACTGGGGTCATACTGGGGGTTACTGGGAGCACTGGGGAATACTGGGGGGGTACTGGGAGGTACCAAGGGAGTACCTGGGGGGCAGGGGGAGCTCCTGGGGAAGTACTGGGGGCTACTGAGGAGTTACTGGGTGGCGGGGGGGGTTACTGGGGTGATACTGGGAGATACTGGGCGTTACTGGGAGGCACTGGGGAGTACTGGAGGGGTACTGGGAGGTACCAAGGGAGTACCTGGGGGGCAGGGGGAGCTCCTGAGAGGCACTGGGAGCTCCTGGGGAGGTACTGGGGTGGTACTGGGGGCTACTGAGGAGGCACTGGGGGTTACTCTGAGGGTTACTGGGAGGTACTGGGAGATACTGGGAGGCACTGGGGAATACTGGGGGGGTACTGGGAGGTACCAAGGGAGTACCTGGGGGGCAGGGGGAGCTCCTGGGGAGGTACTGGGGGGCTACTGAGGAGGCACGGGGTGGCAGGGGGGGGTTACTGGGGCCATACTGGGAGGGTTACTGGGACATACTGGGCGTTACTGGGAGCTACTAAGGGAATACCTGGGGGCAGGGGGAGCTCCTGAGAGGCACTGGGAGCTCCTGGGGAGGTACTGGGGGGGTACTAGGGGCTACTGAGGAGGCACTGGGTGGCAGTGGGGGGTTACTGGGGCGATACTGGGAGCTACTGGGTGTTACTGGGAGCACTGGGGGGTACTGGGAGCTACTGGGATGTATCAAAGGAGTACTTGAGGGGCAGGGGGAGCTCCTGAGAGGCACTGGGAGCTCCTGGGGAAGTACTGGGGTGGTACCAGGGGCTACTGAGGAGGCACTGGGTGGTGGGGGGGGTTACTGGGGCGATACTGGGAGGGTTACTGGGGCGATACTGGGAGGGTTACTGGGAGGCACTGGGGAATACTGGGGGGGGTACTGGGAGGTACCAAGGGAATACCTGGGGAGCAGGGGGAGCTCCTGGGGAGGTACTGGGGGCTACTGAGGAGGCACTGGGCGGCAGGGGGGGGTTACTGGGGTGATACTGAGAGGGTTACTGGGAGTTACTGGGCGTTACTGGGAGCTACTGGGATGTATCAAAGGAGTACTTGGGGGGCAGGGGGAGCTTCTGGGGAGGTACTGGGGGGGCACTGGGAAGTACTAGGGGCTACTGAGGAGGTACTGGGCGGCAGGGGGGGGTTACTTGGGTGATACTGGGGGTTACTGGGCGTTACTGGGAGCTACTGGGAGGCACTGGGGAATACTGGGGGTACCGGGAGGGTACCTGAGGGGCAGGGGGAGCTCCTGGGGAGGTATTGGGGTGGTACTAGGGGCTACTGAGGAGGCACTGGGGGTTACTGGGAGGGTTACTGGGAGGTACTGGGAGGTACTGGGAGGCACTGGGGAATACTGGAGGGGTACTGGGATGTATCAAAGGAGTACTTGGGGGGCAGGGGGAGCTCCTGGGGAGGTACTGGGGGCTACTGAAGAGGCACTGGGCGGCAGTGGGGGGTTACTGGGGTGATACTGGGGGTTACTGGGCGTTACTGGGAGCTACTGGGAGGTACCAAGGGAATACCTGGGGGGCAGGGGGAGCTCCTGAGAGGCACTGGGAGCTCCTGGGGAAGTACTGGGGGCTACTGAGGAGTTACTGGGCGGCAGGGGGGGGTTACTGGGGCGATACTGGGAGGGTTACTGGGGCGATACTGGGAGGGTTACTGGGGCAATACTGGGAGGGTTACTGGGAGGTACTGGGCGTTACTGGGCGCAGGGGCACCCACCATGGCGCGGCGCAGGCACTGCCTCCAGCGGCACTTCTGGCGCCGGCGGTTGCGGCCCCCGAAGCGGGGTTTGTCCCGGCAGAAGTCGCAGCGCCCGCAGTCGGCCGCACGCAGGCACGCGGAGCACGCCCCGCACCGCCGGCTGCCCCGCTGAGGGATATGGGGGGGTCAGAGGGTCAGGGGGGGTTATAGGGGCAGGGGGGGGTTATAGGGGTGGGGGGGGGGGTTATGGGGGGGGGTATAGGGGTGTGCACGCCCCGCACCGCCGGCTGCCCCGCTGGGGGACAGGGGGGTTAGAGGGGGGGTTATGGGGGGGGTATATGGGGGCGGAGGGGGGGTTATAGGGTCGGGGGGGGGTTATGGGGTCAGGGGAGCATTATATGGGGGGCTATGGGGTCAGGGGGAGGCTATATAGGGGGTTATAGGGGTGTGCACGCCCCGCACCGCTGGCTGCCCCGCTGCGGGATAGGGGGGGGGTTATAGGGGCGGTATAGGGGCGGGGGGGGGGGGTATATGGGGGGTTATAGGGGCAGGGGGGGGGAGTTATAGGGGCGGGGGGGGGTATATGGGGGGTTATAGGGTCAGGGGAGCATTATATGGGGGGTTATAGGGGTGTGCACGCCCCGCACCGCCGGCTGCCCCGCTGCAGGATAGGGGGGGTTAGAGGGGCGTTATAGGGGCGGGGGGGGCGTATAGGGGCAGGGGGGGGTATATGGGGCGTTATAGGGGCGGGGGGGGGGGTATAGGGGCAAGGCGGGGGTTATGGGGGCCTATGGGGTCAGGAGGAGGCTATATGGGGGGTTATAGGGGTGTGCACGCCCCGCACCGCCGGCTGCCCCGCTGGGGGACAGGGGGGTTAGAGGGTCAGGGGGGGTTATAGGGGCGGGGGGGGGGTTAGAGGGGCAGGGGGGGGGGTTATAGGGGCGGGGGAGCATTATATGGGGGGCTATGGGGTCAGGGGGAGGCTATATGAGGGACTATAGGGTCGTGGAACCGGTGGTTGGGGGGTTATGGGTTCAGGAAGAGGCTATATGGGGGGGTTATGGGGTCATGGAACTGGTATTTGGGGGTTATAGGGTCAGGGGAATGCTATATGGGGGACTATGGGGTCAGGGGGAAGCTATATAGGGGGTTATAGGGGCGGGGGGGGTTATAGGGGCAGGGGGGGGTTATAGGGGCGGGGGGGGAGTATATGGGGGGTTATAGGGGCGGGGGGGGGTTATAGGGGTGTGCACGCCCCGCACCGCCGGCTGCCCCGCTGAGGGACAGGGGGGCGTTATAGGGGGGGTTATAGGGGCGGGGGGGGTATAGGGGGGGTTATAGGGGCGGGGGGGGGTTATGGGGTCTTATAGGGGCAAGGGGGGGGGGTTATAGGGGTGTGCATGCCCCGCACTGCCGGCTGCCCCGCTAAGGGACAGGGGGTTTAGAGGGGGGGTTATGGGGGCGGGGGGGGGTTATGGGGGAAGGGGGGGGGGGTTATAGGGTCGGGGGGGGGGTATATGGGGCGGGAGGGGGTTATAGTGGTGCGCACGCCCCGCACCGCCGGCTGCCCCGCTGAGGGAGAGGGGGGGGGTTATAGGGGCAGGGGGGGGTTATAGGGGGGGCTATGGGGTCAGGGGGAGGATATATAGGGGGTTATAGGGGCAGGGGGGATTATAGGGGGGGTTATAGGGGCAGGGGGGGGTTATAGGGGCGGGGGGGGGTTATAGGGGCAAGGGGGGGTTATAGGGTGTTATAGGGGCAAGGGGGGGGGTTATAGGGGCAAGGGGGGGGGTTATAGGGGTGCACACGCCCCGCACCGCCGGCTGCCCCGCTGCGGGATATGGGGTCAGTGATGGGGTGGGGGGGTTATAGGGGCAGGGGGGGGTTATAGGGTCGGGGGAGCATTATATGGGGGGCTATGGGGTCAGGGGGAGGCTATATAGGGGGTTATAGGGTCGTGAAACTGGTGTTTGGGGGGCTATGGGGTCAGGGGGAGGCTATATGGGGGGGTTATAGGGGCGGGGGGGGGGTTATAGGGGCAGGAGGGGGTTATAGGGGTGTGCACGCCCCGCACCGCCGGCTGCCCCGCTGCGGGACACGGGGGGGTTAGAGGGGCGGGGGGGTTGTAGGGGGGGTTATAGGGGCAGGGGGGGGTTATAGGGTCGGGGGAGCATTATATGGGGGGCTATGGGGTCAGGGGGAGGCTATATAGGGGGTTATAGGGGCAGGGGGGGGGGTTATAGGGGCAGGGGGGGGCTATATGGGGGGTTATAGGGCCAGGGGAAAGCTACATGGGGGATTATAGGGTCGTGGAACCGGTGGTTGGGGGGTTATGGGGTCAGGAAGAGGTTATATGGGGGGCTATGGGGTCGCAGAACTGGTGTCTGGGGGGCTATGGGGTCATGGAAGTGGTATTTGGGGGGTTATGGGGTCAGTGGGAGGCTATATGGGGGGCTATGGGGTCAGGGGGAGGCTATATGGGGGGTTATAGGGTCATGGAACTGGTGTTTGGGGGGTTATAGGGTCAGGGGGAGGCTGTATGGGGAGTTATGGGGTCAGGGAACTCATGTTTAGGGGTTGTGGGGTCATGGAACTGGTATTTGGGGGTTATAGGGTCAGGGGGAGGCTATATGGGGGGTTATAGGGTCACGGAACTGGTGTTTGGGGGGGTTATAGGGCCAGGGGAAAGCTATACGGGGCGTTATGGGGTCGGGGGCATGCTGGTTAAGGGGTTATGGGGTCATGGAATGGCTGCTCAGGGGGTTATGGGGTCAGGGGAACACTATAAGGGGTGTTATGGGGTCAGCACCACCCCAGGACCCCCCCCCGCCCCCATAATGGCTGAGGGGGGGGGTTATGGGGTTGGGGGGTGATGGTTGGGGGGTTATAGGGTCAGGGGGATGCTGGTTGGGGGGTTATGGGGTCAGCACCCCCCTCATGGGACCCCCCCTTGGGTTTAGGGGCTTATGGGGTCATGAAACTGGTAATTTGGGGGGTTATGGGGTCAGCACCCCCCCCTCCTGGGGGCTTTGTGGGGTTATGGGGTCAGGGTGCTGCTGTTGGGGGGTTATGGGGTCAGGAGGTGGCTATTTGGGGTTTGTAGGGTCCCTGGAAGCCCCCCCTGGGGGCATTATGGGATGGAGCCCCAGCTTTATGGCACCCCGAACCCCGTATTAGGGCCGTTGGGGGGCGCAGCTTTGGGGCCGGGCTCTTAGGGGAACTACGGGACCCCGACCCCGCTGTTAGGGGATTTATGGGACCAGGCTCCCCTATTAGGGACGTTACGGGACCCCAAATCCCTATTAGGGGCTTTATGGGATCCACACACCCCCATTAGGGACATTATGGGATCCACACCCCCATTAAGGACATTATGGGACCCCAAACCCTATTAGGGGCTTTATGGGATCCACACCCCCCTATTAGGAACATTACGGGACCCCAAACCCTATTAGGGACCCTATGGGACCCAGGGCCCCGCTCTTAGGGCCATTACGGGACCTAAAGCCCACTATAGGGCAGGTTATGGGGTCGTGCCCCTCTATTAGGGCCATTACGGTACCAGCGCCCTATTGGGGGTGCGCAGCTCTTAGGGGCGTTACGGGAGATGAAGGGAGGGGGGATTCGGGGCATTTTGGGGGGATTCGGGGGATTTTGGGGGGAATTTTGGGGATTCTGGGGGGATTTGGGGGATTTTGAGGGAGGATTTGAAGGATTTGGGGCGTGATTTGGGGGGGATTTGGGGAAGGATTTGAAGGATTTGGGGCAATTTTGGGGGGATTTGGGGCATTTTGGGGGGATTTGGGGCATTTTGGGGGGGATTTGGGGGAGGATTTGAAGGATTTGGGGCAATTTGGGGGGATTTGGGGGATTTTGGGGGGCATTTGGGGGAGGATTTGAAGGATTTGGGGCAATTTTGGGGGGATTTGGGGCAATTTGGGGGGGATTTTGGGGGGAATTTTGGGGATTCTGGGGGGAGGATTTGGGGGAGGATTTGAAGGATTTGGGGGGGGATTTGGGGGTATTTTGGGGCAATTTTGGGGGGATTTGGGGCACTTTGGGGGGATTTGGGGGATTTCAGGGGTTTGTGGGATTTTGGGGGGAATTTTGGGGATTCTGGGGGGATTTGGGGGATTTTGGGGGGGATTTTGGGGAGGATTTGAAGGATTTGGGGCGCGATTTGGGGGGATTTGGGGCATTTTGGGGGGCATTTGGGAGGTTTCGGGGGTTTTGGGGGATTTTGGGGGGAATTTTGGGGAGGATTTGAAGGATTTGGGGCGTGATTTGGGGGGATTTGGGGCAATTTTGGGGGGATTTGGGGCATTTTGGGGGATTTGGGGGGTTTCGGGGGGGATTTTGGGGGGAATTTTGGGGATTCTGGGGGGATTTGGGGCATTTTGGGGGGATTTGGGGCAATTTTGGGGGGATTTGGGGGATTTTGGGGGGATTTGGGGCATTTTGGGGGGCATTTGGGGGGTTTTGGGGGATTTGGGAGATTTTGGGGGGGGATTTCGGGGGGAATTTTGGAAATTCTGGGGATTTTGGGGGGGATTTTGGGGGGGATTTTGGGGGGGATTTTGGGGGGGATTTTGGGGGGGATTTGAAGGATTTGGGGCGTGATTTGGGGGGATTTTGGGCAATTTTGGGGGGATTTGGGGGGTTTCTGGAAGCATTTGGGGGGTTTGGGGGGGATTTTGGGGGAGGATTTGAAGGACTTGGGGCATTTTGGGGGGCATTTGGGGGGTTTCGGGGGGCATTTCGGGGGTTTTGGGGGCATTTGGGGGAGGGATTTTGGGGGGAATTGGGGGGAATTTTGGGGATTCTGGGGGGATTTGGGGGATTTTGGGGGGCATTTGGGGGGTTTCGGGGGATTTGGGGGGAATTTTGGGGATTCTGGGGGGATTTGGGGGAGGATTTGAAGGATTTGGGGCGTGATTTGGGGGGATTTGGGGCAATTTTGGGGGGATTTGAGGGATTTTGGGGCATTTGGGGGGTTTCAGGGGTTTTGGGGGGCATTTGGGGGGTTTTGGGGGATTTTGGGGGGAATTTTGGGGATTCTGGGGGGATTTGGGGGATTTTGGGGGGGATTTGGGGGACGATTTGAAGGATTTGGGGCGTGATTTGGGGGGATTTGGGGCAATTTTGGGGAGCATTTGGGGGATTTTGGGGACATTTGGGGGGTTTTGGGGGATTTGGGGGGGGATTTTGGGGAGAATTTTGGGGATTCTGGGGGGATTTGGTGGTTTTGGGGGGGATTTGGGGGGGGATTTGAAGGATTTGGGGGGGGATTTGGGGGGATTTGGGGCAATTTTGGGGGTCCCATGGATTTGGGGGGGGTCCCAAAGTGATTTGGGGGATCCCAAAGGGATTTGGGGGGGGTCCTAAAGGGATTTGGGGGGGTCCCGCTCTCACCGCGCCGCCGCGGGCCCCGGGGTGCTTTGGGGGCCGCCCCGGCTTCTTCTTCTCCTTGCCCTGCGTCAGCTGCTTCTGGGGGGTAATTAGGGGGGGATTAATTAGCGGGGGTTAATTAGGGGGGGGCAGCCCCTCATTAGGGGGGCAGCCCCGGAGTTTTAGGGGGAATCCTGATGATTTTTGGGGTGGAGCACCCTGTTTTGGGGGGCTGAACCCGCTGTTTTTAGGGGAAACCCCATTATTTTGAGGAGAAACCCTGTTAATCCAGGGGAAAATCCCATTGATTTGGGGGAAATCCCATTAATTTGTGGGAAAACCCCATTGATTTGGAAAGAAATTCTGTTAATTTGGGTGAAACCCCGTTAATCTGGGAAGAAACCCCGTTAATCTGGGGGAGATCCCATTGATTTGGGGGAAAATCCCGTTAATCTGGGAGGAAATCCCATTGATTTGGGAGGAAATCCCATTGATTTGGAAACAAATTCTGTTAATCTGGGAGGAAACCCCGTTAATCTGGGAAGAAACCCCGTTAATCTGGGAAGAAACCCCGTTAATCTGGGAAGAAACCCCGTTAATCTGGGGGAGATCCCATTGATTTGGGGGAAAATCCCGTTAATCTGGGAGAAAACCCCATTGATTTAGGGGAAATCCCATTAATTTGTGGGAAAACCCCATTGATTTGGGGGAAAACCCCATTGATTTGGGAAGAAACCCCATTAATCTGGGAAGAAACCCCGTTAATCTGGGGGAGATCCCATTGATTTGGGGGAAAATCCCGTTAATCTGGGAGAAAACCCTATTGATTTGGGGGAAAACCCCATTGATTTGGGAAGAAACCCCATTGATTTGGGAAGAAACCCCATTAATCTGGGAAGAAACCCCGTTAATCTGGGGGAGATCCCATTGATTTGGGCAAAAATCCCGTTAATCTGGGAGGAAATCCCATTGATTTGGGAGGGCACCCCTCCGTCTTGGGGGCCCCTATTAATCTGAGGGATTAACGGGGTTAATTTAGGGCCTCCCCCATTAATTTAGGGCCTCCCCCACTAATTTAGGGCCACCCCAATTAACTTTGGGCCACCCCAATTAATTTAGGACCATCCCCCATTACTTTAGGGTCAACCCCCAATTAATTTTAGGGCCTCCCCCCAACTAGTTTAGGGCTGCCCCCATTAATTTAGGGCCACCCCAATTAATTCAGGGCCCACCCCATTAATTTAGGGCCACCCCAATTAATTCAGGGCCAACCCCATTAATTTAGGGCCACCCCAATTAATTCAGGGCCAACCCCATTAATTTAGGACCACCCCAATTAATTTAGAGCCTCCCCCATTAATTTAGGGCCACCCCAATTAATTCAGGGCCTCCCCCATTAATTTAAGAGCTCCCCCCAATTAATTTAGAGCCGACCCCATTAATTTAGGGCCACCCCAATTAATTCAGGGCCAACCCCATTAATTTAGGGCCACCCCAATTAATTTAGAGCCGACCCCATTAATTTAGGGCCACCCCAATTAATCCAGGGCCCACCCCATTAATTTAAGAGCTCCCCCCAATTAATTTAGAGCCTCTCCCATTAATTTAGGGCCACCCCAATTAATTTAGGGCCACCCCAATTAATTCAGGGCTCACCCCATTAATTTAAGAGCTCCCCCTAATTAATTTAGGGTCACTCCCATTAACTTAGGACCTCCCCCCATTAATTTAGGACCTCCCCCCATTAATTTAGGGCCGCCCCATTAATTTAGGAACACCTCCCAATTAATTAAGCCCCCCCCCCATTAATTTACACCCCCCCCCCCCCAATTTAGGGTCCCCCCCCCCCCTTTTTGGGGTCCCCACTCACCCGGTGCCGGCTGCTGGGGGCGGCGCTGGGCTCCCTGTCCGCGGGGGGCTTCCACTTCTGGGGTGAAACGGGGCAAAAATGGGGTCAAAAGAGGTGCCCCCCCCTCATCCCGACCCCAAAAAAAACCTAAAAAGCCCCAAACCCCAAAAAAACCCTACAAAAATCCCAATCTCACCGCTGCCAGCGCCCGGGGGCCGCACGGGGGCTTCTTGGCTGCCACCGAGCTCTGTGGGGAAATGGGGTCAGGGGTGGGGGGATTTGGGGGTGATTTGGGGTTTTGGGGGGGATTTGGGGGGGATTTGGGGTTTTGGGGGGGATTTGGGGGTGATTTGGGGTAGGTTTGGGGTTTGGGGGGCATTTGGGGTGGGAGTTTTGGGGTTTGGGGGGGATTTGGGGTGATTTGGGGTTTTGGAGGGGGATTTGGGGGGGATTTGGGGGTGATTTGGGGTTTTTGGGGGGGATTTGGGGGGGGATTTGGGGGTGATTTGGGGAAGATTTGGGGTTTGGGGGGGATTTGGGGTGGGAATTTTGGGGTTTGGGGGGGATTTGGGGTGATTTGGGGTTTGGGGGGGGATTTGGGGAAGATTTGGGGTTAGGGGGGGATTTGGGGTGGGAATTTTGGGGTTTGGGGGGGATTTGGGGTGATTTGGGGGGGATTTGGGGAAGATTTGGGGTTTGGGGGGGATTTGGGGTGGGAGTTTTGGCGTTTGGGGGGGGATTTGGGGGGCATTTGGGGAGTTTGGGGGGGATTTGGGGTGATTTGGGGTTTTGGGGGGGGATTTGGGGGGGATTTGGGGGGGATTTGGGGTTTTTGGGGGGGATTTGGGGGTGATTTGGGGTTTTGGGGTGGGATTTGGGTGGGATTTGGGGGTGATTTGGGGTTTTGGGGGGGTGATTTGGGGTTTGGGGGGATTTGGGAAAGATTTGGGGTTTGGGGGGGATTTGGGGTGGGAGTTTTCGGGTTTGGGGGGGATTTGGGGGGCATTTTGGGCGTTTGGGGTGTGGGTTTGGGGAGTTTGGGGTGTGGGTTTGGGGATTTTGGGGTTTGGAGAGGGATTTGGGGTAAAGATTTGGGGGTTTGGGTGGGGATTTTGGGGAGGTTTTCAGGGTTTGGGGGAGTTTGGGGGCTTCTGGGTAGGGATTTGGGGTTTTGGGGTGGGGATTTGGGGTTTTGGGGGCTTCAACATTTAGGGATTTAGGTTTTTGGGGCTGTTTTGGGGTGGAGCTTTTGGGCTTCGGGGGGATTTGGGGGGTTTGGGATTGGGGTGGGGGTTTTGGGGTGGGGATTTTGGGGTTCGGGGATCCGTAGCTTTGGGGGCGGGGTGGGGTTAACTTTTTTTTTTTGAATTTTTTAGGATTTTGGGGTGGCGGTTTTGGGGTTGGGGGCTCAGGGGGAGGCTTTTTGGAGTCGGGAGTTCAGGGGGAGGCTTTTTGGGGATTTTGGGGTGGCAGTTTTGGGGCTGGGGGCTCAGGGGGAGGCTTTTGGGGGATTTTGGGGTGGTGATGTTGGGGTTGGGGGCTCAGGGGGAGGCTTTTTGGGGTCGGGGGCTCAGGGGGAGGCTTTTTGGGGATCTTGGGGTGGCGATGTTGGGGTCGGGGGCTCAGGGGGAGGCTCTTTGGGGATTTTGGGGTCGTGTTTTTGGGGTTGGGAGTTCAGGGGGAGGCTTTTTGGGGATTTTGGGGTGGCGGTTTTGGGGTCGGGGGCCCAAGGGGAGGCTTTTTGGGGATTTTGGGTCGGTGGTTTTGGGGTTGGGGGCTCAGGGGAAGGCTTTTTGGGGTCGGGGGCTCGGGGGAGGCTTTTTGGGGATTTTGGGGTGATGATGTTGGGGTTGGGGGCTCAGGGGGAGGCTTTTTGGGGTCGGGGGCTCAGGGGGAGGCTTTTTGGGGTGGCGGTTTTGGGGTCGGGGGCTCAGGGGGAGGCTTTTTGGGGTCGGGGGCTCAGGGGGAGGCTTTTTGGGGTCGGGGGCTCAGGGGGAGGCTTTTTGGGGTGGCAATTTTGGGGTCGGGGGCTCAGGGGGAGGCTTTTTGGGGATTTTGGGGTGGCGACGTTGGGGTTGGGGGCTCAGGGGGAGGCTTTTTGGGGTGGCAGTTTTGGGGTTGGGAGTTCAGGGGGAAGCTTTTTGGGGATTTTGGGGTGGCGGTTTTGGGGTTGGGGGCTCAGGGGGAGGCTTTTTGGGGTCGGGGGCTCAGGGGGAGGCTTTTTGGGGATTTTGGGGTGGCGATGTTGGGGTCGGGGGTTAAGGGGGAGGCTTTTTTGGGGTGGATTTTGGGGCTTTTTACCTTGGGGCGCAGGCAGCGGCGGCGCAGGCAGCGCCACTGGCGCTTGAGGCCGGGCTGCAGGCGCCGCAGGCAGATGCAGCAGCTGCCGCAGTCCTCCGTGGCCACGCAGCCCTGGCACGCGCCGCAGCCCAGGCCCTGGAGGGGGGGGGAACACGCGAGAACACGCCTCGACACGTGAGAACATACCTTGACATGTGAGAACACGCATTGACACGCCTCGACGTACCTCGACGTATCCCAATGGACATTTGTGAGGGGTGGGGTGGGGGGTTGGGGAGGTGGAGTGGGGTTAGCGTGACGTGGGAACACGCCTTGACATGCTTCAACACACCTCAACACGCTTCAACACGCTTCAACACACCTCAACACACCCTGACATACCTTCATATAGGGGGATATGGGGGGATATGGGGGGATATGGGGGGGTTGGGGAGGTGGAGCGGGGTTAGTGTGACATGGGAGCACACCTTGACACGCTTCAACACGCCTCAACATGCTTCAACATGTCTCAACATACCTTAACACACCTCCACATACTTTAACACACCTCAACACGCCTTGACATACCTCAACACACCTTCATATAGGGGGATGTGGGGGGATGTGGGGGGTTGGGGAGGTGGAGTGGGGTTAGCGTGACATGGGAACACGCTTCAACATGCTTCAACACGCCTCGACACGCTTCAACATGTCTCGACATACCTCGACATACCTTAACATACCCCAACATACCTTCATATAGGGGGATGTGGGGTGGTATGGGGGGATATGGGGTGGTATGGGGGGGTTGGGGAGGTGGAGTGGGGTTAGCGTGACATGGGAACACGCCTTGACACGCTTCAACACGCCTCAACACGCTTCAACATGTCTCGACATACCTCAACACGCCTCAACATACTTTAACACACTTCAACACGCCTTGACATACCTCAACACGCCTTCATATAGGGGGATGTGGGGTGATGTGGGGGGTTGGGGAGGTGGAGTGGGGTTAGTGTGACATGGGAACACGCCTTGACATGCTTCAACATGTCTTGACATACCTCAACGTACCTTAACATACCCCAACACACCTTCATATAGGGGGATATGGGGGGATGTGGGGTGGTGTGGGGGGGTTGGGGAGGTGGAACTGGGTTAGTGTGACATGGGAACACGCCTTGACACGCTTCAACACGCCTCAACATGCTTCAACACGCCTCAACACGCTTCAACATGTCTCGACATACCTCGACATACCTTAACATACCCCAACATACCTTCATTTAGGGAGATATGGGGGGATATGGGGTGGGGTGGGGGGGTTGGGGAGGTGAAGTGGGGTTAGTGTGACATGGGAACACGCCTTGACGTGCTTCAACACGCCTCAACACGCTTCAACATGTCTCAACATACCTTGATGTACCTTAACATACCCCAACACACCTTCATATAGGGGGATGTGGGGTGGGGTGGGGGGTTGGGGAGGTGGAGCGGGGTTAGCGTGACATGGGAACACGCCTTGACACGCTTCAACATGTCTCGACATACCTCGACATACCTTAACATACCTCGACATACCTTAACATACCTCGACATACCTTCATATAGGGGGATATGGGGGGATATGGGGTGGTATGGGGGGGTTGGGGAGGTGGAACGGGGTTAGTGTGATGTAGGAACATGCCTTGACACGCTTCAACACATCTCAACATGCTTCAACATGTCTCAACATACATTAACACACCTCAACACGCCTCGACATACCTCAACACACCTTCATATAGGGGGATATGGGGGGATGTGGGGTGGTATGGGGGGGGTTGGGGAGGTGGAGCGGGGTTAGCATGACATGGGAACGTGCCTTGACACGCTTAAACACATCTCAACATGCTTCAACATGTCTCAACACACCTCAACATACTTTAACACACCTCAACACGCCTTGACATACCCCAAAACACCTTCATATAGGGGGATATGGGGGGATATGGGGTGGTATGGGGGGGTTGGGGAGGTGGAACGGGGTTAGCGTGACATGGGAACACGCCTTGACACGCTTCAACACATCTCAACATGCTTCAGCATGTCTCAACATACCTTAACACACCTCAACACGCCTCGACATACCTCAACACGCCTTCATATAGGGGGATATGGGGGGATGTGGGGGGTTGGGGAGGTGGAGCGGGGTTTGCGTGACATGGGAACACGCTTCAACATGCTTCAACACGCCTCAACACGTCTTAACATGGCTTAATTTGGGGGGATATGGGGTGGTGGAGCAGGGTTAGCGTGCCATGGGAACACACCTTGACACGCGTCGCCATGGTTACGTGCCAGGAACATGCTTTGACACATGTTGCCATGGTTACACGGCAGGAACATGCTTTGACACGTGTCGCCATGTAGGAACACGCGCTGTCGTGGCTCCACGTGGTTGTATCTCCGCGTGTTGGCGTGTTTTGACGTGTTGTGCTACGTGTGTCACTGTTGTCACGCCTCTCGTGGGTGTTAACATGCTCTAACACGTGTCATCATGCTCTAACACGTGTCGTCATGCCCCAACACGTCTCACTGTGCCCCACGTCACCCTGCTTTAACACCTCACCACGCTTCACGCGTTAACATACCTCGACACACGGCACTGCTCCATGCCAGCACGTTCCAACACGTGTCATCACGCTTCTAGCACGTTAACATGCTCCAACACGCGTGGTCACGCCTCTACATGTCACATCTCAACATACATCATGCCTCAACACGTGTTAAGAGCCTTCAACACGTGTTATCACGCCTTGACATACCCTAACACGCCTTTTGCTGCTGGGTCTTGCCGTGTTAACACGCTTTGACGTGTGTCATGCCACAACACACGTGTCAACATACACCAACATGTGTCGACATGCCTCAAAACATGCTCCAACACGCATTGTGGCTCGATGTGTGTTGGTATGTGTCAATGTCTCGTGTGTCAACGTGTGGGAATGTATTATCATGGCCCAACACGCCCTAACACGTGTTAACACGCCCTAACACGTGTTGACATGCCCTAACACGCGTTGACATGCCCTGACACGTGCTAACACGCTTTGAGGTGCATCATCATGCCTCAACACGTGTTGTCATGTGGAGACACGGGGGTATGGGGGTGGCACAGCAGGGGCCAGCACGCCAACACACCTCAACACACGAGGACACGCCAAGGCGGGGGGGGACACGTGGGGCGAGGGAGGTGGCACGGCCCCACGGGGCTGCACCCAACACGCTTTAACACGCTTTAACACGCTTTGTGTGCTCACACGCTGACACGTGTGGAGCTGGGGACGGGCAGGTGGCTCTGGCACGGGGTAACGTGTGTCCTCACGCCTCAACACGCTCCAACACGCCCCAACACACTCCAACACGCCTCAACACACCCCAACACACCTATCCTCATGCCTCAACACGCTCCAACACGCCCCAACACGCGCCAACACGCCCCCAACACGCCCCAACACCTATCCTCATGCCTCAACACGCTCCAACACACCTCAACATGCTCCAACACGCCTCAACACGCTCCAACACGCCCCCACACCTATCCTCATGCCTCAACACGCTCCAACACGCCTCAACACGCTTCAACATGCACCAACACACCCCCACACCTATCCTCATGCCTCAACATGCTCCAACATGCCTCAACACGCTCCAACACGCCTCAACACATCCCCACACCTGTCCTCATGCCCCAACACACCCCAACACGCCCCAACACCCCCCAAACATGCCTCAACACACCTTCACACGCATCCTCATGCCCCAACACGCATCTCCACGTGCCCCAGCACACCCCAACACGTGTCCACAGGCCCCAGTACATGTTCCCCCACGCCCTAACACACCCTAACACGTGTCAACACGCCCCAACACGCGTCCCCACGCCCCATTACACGCCCCCACCCCCCAACACGCACAATCACGGGGCACACCCCACATACCCCACCCCTCCCCACGACACCACGTGCCCCCCATGACATCACCACCCCCCCATGATGTCACCACTCCCCCCATGACGTCACGGCCCCCCCTCACCTTCTTGACGATGCGCAGGCAGCGGCGCAGGAGGCACTTGGGGGCGCGGGCGGGGGCGTGGGGGCGCCGGGCGCAGGCGCTGCAGATGCCGCAGTCCTCGGGGATGCGGCAGGCCTGGCAGGAGCCGCAGCCCACCCGCTGCCGGGGGGGGGCAAAAATATTGAGGGGGGGGCTCAGGGAACCCCCCGGATACCCCCCCAAACACGTGGGGGGGTTGGGGAAGGGGTTAAGGGGGAGGGGGGGGTACCTTGAAGAAGCGCTGCTCGCGGTTGAAGTCTCGGCGCCGGGCTGGGGGGGGGTAAAAAGGGTTGGGGGGGGGCAAAAAAGGGGTTGGGGGGGCAAAAAAGGGGTTGGGGGGGGGTCTCACTGTCCCCTGGACCCCCCCACATTACACAGCCACCCCCCCGGTCCTGAATGTGACCCCTGATCCCCCCCCCAGGGTGCATCTTCCCCCCCATGACCCCCCCCCCCAACCCTAATAGAGACCCCCTGCCCCCAATAGAGACCCCAGACCCCCCCCCCCCCCAAAAAACAGAGACCCCCCCCAGCCCCCCCCGGGCTCACCCCGGCACTCGGGGCAGAGCCAGCGGCAGCGGCGCTGGGGGGGGCAGCGTCACCCCCGGGAACTGGCTCTGGCAGCCGGCGCAGCACCTGGGGGGGGGGGACAGGACAGGCGGTGACCCCCCCAGCACCCCAATAACCCCATAACGCCACCAGTAACTCCCAGTAACACCCACTACCCCCAACAGCCCCCCACTGACCCCTCCAATAACTCCTATTACTCCCCCAATAACCCCCCCAACCCCAAAAAAACCCTATAACCCCCCCAATAACCCCATAATCCCCTGACCCCAAACCCCCCAAATCCCAATAAACCCCCCCCCCATAATCCCCTGACCCCAATAACCCCCCGTGACCCCAAAAATCCCCCATAACCCCCCCCCAACATCCCCCCCGGCCCCCTGAGTGCCCCATAACCCCCTGACCCCATAAACTCCCCCAAGTCCCCAAATCCCCTACAACCTCCCTGACCCCATAAACGCCCCCCCATAACCCCCCTGACCCCAATAAGCCCCCCCTGGACCCCAGTAACTCCCCATAGCCCCCCCCCAACCCCATAACCCCCCTAGCCCCAATAACCCCCCCCGGACCCCAATAACTCCCCCAACCCCCAAAATCCCCTATAACCTGCCTGACCCCATAACCCCCCCCCATACCCCAATGACCCCCCTACAGCTCCCCCAACCCCAAAAATCCCCCATAGCCCCCCCAACCCCATAACCCCCCAACCCCAATAACCCCCCCGGACCCCAATGACCCCCCTATATCACCCCCACCCCCAAAAATCCCCCATAGCCCCCCCAGCCCCATAACCCCCCCCCAACCCCAATAACTCCCCCATAACCCCCCCAACCCCAAAACTCCCCCATAACCCCCCCAACCCCAAAACTCCCCCATAACCCCCCCAACCCCAAAACTCCCCCATAACCCCCCCAACCCCAAAACTCCCCCATAACCCCCCCAACCCCATAACCCCCCCAGCCCCAATAACCCCCCAACCCCAAAACTCCCCCATAACCCCCCCAGCCCCATAACCCCCCCCAGCCCCAATAACCCCCCTTTAACCCCCCCAACCCTAAAAATCCCCCATAACCCCCACAGCCCCATAACCCCCACCAACCCCAATAACCCCCCCAGACCCCAATGACCCCCCTTTAACCACCCCAACCCCAAAAATCCCCCATAACACCCTGACCCCAATAAGCCCCCTATATCACCCCCAACCCCAAAAATCCCCCATAAACCCCCCCCAACCCCATAACCCCCCGACCCCAATAACCCCCCTTTAACCCCCCCAACCCCAAAAATCCCCCATAGCCCCCCCAGCCCCATAACCCCCCAAACCCCATTAACCCCCCCCAGACCCCAATGACCCCCCTTTAACCACCCCAACCCCAAAAATCCCCCATAACCCCCCCAACCCCATAACCCTCCCCAGCCCAAATAACCCCCCTTTAACCCCCCAACCCCAAAAATCCCCCATAAACCCCCCAACCCCATAA
>CAXDIO010000075.1:0-10260 GCA_963989345.1 Clangula hyemalis | reverse complement strand
GAGGCCTGGGCTCATACTGGGAGAACCGGGCTCATACTGGGAGAACTGGGAGGGGGGGTTTACTGGTCCCAGTGCCCCCCCCCCCGTTATCCCGCAGCAGGACGGCGGCCGCCAGCCCCGAGCCCGAGAGCCCCGAGCGCCCCCCCCCGCGCGCCCCCCCCGCGCCCCCCCCGCGCCAAGCGGCGCCCCCCCACCCCCACCCCCCCCTCGCCCCCCCCGGGACCTCCCCCCCCCAACCCGGGCCCCCCCCCCCCCCCCCAAATTTCATCCCGGGGGGGGGGTGGGGGGCGGGGACCCCGCGCGCGTCCTGGCCCGCAGGGTGACGCTGGACGGCACCGTCCAGTACCTGGTGGAGTGGGGGGGGGGGGGGATGCTCTGAGACCCCCCCCCCACCATAAATTATTATTTTTTTTTGGGGGGGGGGGGTCCCCAAAAAAACCCAAAAAACAAAAAAAAAGACCCAAAAAGCTTCAAAAATCTTTATTTTCACAGCGCTTTTTTTTTATTCTTTTAGAGGATTTAAAGGGGGGGGCGCCCCCAAGATTTTTTGGGGGGGGGTCCCAATATTTTGGGGGGGGTCCCAATATTTTTTGGGGGGTCCCAATATTTGGGGGGGGGTCCCAATATTTGGGGGGGGTCGTGGGGTGTCCCCGTGCCCCCCCCCCCGCTGGGAATAAACGGTCTGAACGGCGGCGCGGCTCCGAGTGCTTCGTGGGGACCCCCCCCCAAAAAAATAAAGGGGTCCCCAAAATAAAAAGGGGGGGTCCCCAAAAATGGGGGGGGGTAAATTTGGGGTGGGGGGGGGTCACTCGGGGACGGTGTCCTTCACCCAGCTGAGGTAGGGCGCGTGCCCCCCCACCACCGGCACCGCCACCACCTCGGGCACCTCGTAGGGGTGGGAGGACCTGGGGGGGGGACACGGGGGGGGGGGGGTCAGGGGGGGACCCCGCGGTGTCCCCAAATGTCCCCCCTGTCCCCCCCCCCAGTGCCACCTCCCCCCCCCCCAGTCACTCACCGCACGAATTCAGCCAGCGCCGGCACCTTGGAGCTGCGGGTTTTGATCATCTGGGGGGGGGGGGACACAGATTTGGGGACGTTTGGGGACTTTTGGGGACATTTGGGGACGTTTGGGGACATCGCTCACCAGCAGGACCTCGCTGTCCTCCTCCAGCTTCCCCTTCCACTCATAGCTGCGGGGGGGGGGGGGGCAAGGGGGGGCATGGCCAGGTCCCCACCCGTGTCCCCATGTCCCCCCCATGTCCCCCCCCCCGTGTCCCCATCCCCACGTCCCTGTCCCCATGTCCCCGTGTGTCCCCCTGGCCCCACGTCCCCCCCCATGTCCCAGTGTCCCCCCCGGTGTCCCCATGTCCCCCCCATGTCCCCCCCGTGTCCCCATCCCCACATCCCTGTCCCCATGTCCCCATGTCCCCATGTCCATGTCCCCATGTCCCGGTGTCCCCATGTCCCCCCCGTGTCCCCATCCCCACATCCCTGTCCCCATGTCCCCATCCCCATGTCCCCATGTCCCGGTGTCCCCATGTCCCCCCCCAGTGTCCCCACGTCCCCCCCCATGTCCCCATGTCCTGGTGTCCCCCCTGTGTCTCCATGTCCCCATGTCCCCATCCCCATGTCCCCATGTCCCCCCCCGTGTCCCTATACCCCCACATCCCCGTGTCCCCATCCCCATGTCCCTGTCCCCATGTCCCCACGTCCCTGTGTCCCCCCCCATGTCCCCACGTCCCCCCCCGTGTCCCCACGTCCCCCCCATGTCCCCATGTCCCCCCCCCGTGTCCCCGTGTCCCCGCTCACACGGAGGTGACGTGGGGCAGGATGTTCACGCAGGCCGCCAGCTTCTTCTCCACCATGGCCCTGGGCGCCACATGGTCACCGCGCTGTCCCCGCGGTGTCACCTCCCCCCCCACGCTGTGTCCCCACCCCCCTCCCAGCCCTCCCCTGGTGTCCCCTGCCCAGCCACCAGTGTCCCCATGGTGTCCCCGCAGTGTCCCCAACCTGGCCACCCGCTGTCCCCATGGTGTCCCCATCCCCTCCCCGGTGTCCCCTCGGTGTCCCCAACCCTCCCCGGTGTCCCCATCCCCTCCCTGATGTCCCCATATTGTCCCCCACTTGGCCACGCGGTGTCCCCATCCCCTCCCCAGTGTCCCCTCGGTGTCCCCAACCCCTCCCCACGTTGTCCCCCCCGTCCCCATATTGTCCCCCACTTGGCCATGTGGTGTCCCCAACCCCTCCCATTGTCCCCACATTGTCCCCCCGGTGTCCCCCCCCGGTGTCCCCCCCGTGTCCCCAACCCCCCCCCGGTGTCCCCACCTGGCCAGCTCGGTGGCCACCCCCTGGTTGGGGCAGGTGACGAAGGCGGCCACGAGGCTGCCGGGCTCGAAGGCGGCGCCGGCGTCGGCCATGGAGAGCAGGCGGCGACCCAGAGCCCGCAGCAGCGGCACCGACGTCACCGTCACCAGCGCCAGCGCCAGCGCCTGCGGGCACAGCGCCACGTCGCGATATGGGCATGTCGTGACACCGGCACGTCGCGATACCGGCACGTCATAATGCCGGCATGTCACGATAACGGCACATCACGATACCTGGCATATCGCAATACCCAGTATGTCACAACACCGGCACGTCACGACACTGGCACATCGCGATACCAGCATGTCGCGATACCAGCATGTCGTGATAGCCAGCACACCATGATACCGGCACGTCACGATACCCAGCGTGTCATAATACTGGCATGTCGTGATACCCACTGCATCATGATACCCAGCATGTCATGATACCAACATGTTGCAATACCAGCACATTGCAATACCCAGCACACTGTGATACCGGCACGTCATGATACCCAGTGTGTCATAATACTGGCATGTCGCAATACCCACTGCATCATGATACCCGGCATGTTGTGATACCGACATGTCACGATACCGGCACATCACGATACCCAGCATGTCATAATACCAGCACGTCGTGATACCCACCGTGTCATAATACTGGCATGTCGTGATACCCACTGCATCGTGATACCTGGCATGTCATGATACCAGCATGTTGCGATACCCAGTGTGTCATAATACCGGCATGTCGCGCTACCCACTACACTGTGATAGCTGGCATGTCGTGATACCGACATGTTGCAATATGTGGCACATCGCAATATGCACCGTGTCACGATACCCACCGTGTTGCAATACTGGCATGTCGTGATACCCACTACATTGCAATATGCGGCACGTCACAATACTTGGCATGTTGCAATACCAGCACATCACAATACCCTATGTTATGGTACCTGCCATGTCACAATACCTGGAATCTCACCATGCCTGGCACGTCGCGATACCTGGCATGTCGCGATACCCATCATGGCACCTGGCATGTCATGATATCTGGAATCTCACCGTGCCCAGCACGTCATGATACCTGGCATGTCACGATACCCACCACATCGTGATACCCATTATGGCCCCTGGCACGTCACGATACCTAGAATCTCACCACACCCGACATGTCACGATACCCAAGGTTATGGCACCCAGCATATCATGACACCTGGAACCTCACCACCCCTGGCATGTCGCGATCCCCAGTGATGTGGCACCTGGCATGTCACAATACCTGGAATGTCGTGATATGTATTGCAGTGTATGATACCTGCCATTGATAGCCAGCATGTTATGATACCTAACATGTCGCGACAGCTGGCACGTCACGGTACCCAGCATGCTGCATGGCATCTGACATGTTATGACACCTGCATGTCGCGATACCCAGCATATCACAGTAGCTGGTACATCGAGATACCCAGCACATCCCGGGATACCTGACACGTTACAACACCCAACATGTCGCGATAGCTGGCATATCGTGATTACCAGGCATGCTGCAGAACATCTGACATGCTACAATACCTGGAATGTCACGATACCCAGTGTGTCACGATGCCTGGCATGTCGTGATACACAGCACGATGCTGTGGTAACAGACATATGATGACGCCTGGCATGTCACGATACCCTGCATGTCGTGACACCTATGTTGTGACACCAGGCCATGGCACCATGATGCCCACCGTTCTGTGGTACCCAGCAATCACACCGCGATACTCACCGCATCGCGATATCTGCCATGTCGCGATAGCCACCCCCAGCCCCACGACATTACCCAGCGCATCACGACACCCACCATGTCCCGACACTCACCTCTCGACGCCCACCATGTCGCGATACCCGCTCACAACACCTGCCCACGCAACACCCCCCATATCGCGATACCCCCCCCGGGCCCACGCGCCCCCCCCCACCCCACGCCCCCCCCCCGCCGTGCCCGACCCGCGACGGCCCCGCGCGCCCCTCCCCCCCTCGCGATCTCCCCCCTCTATCGCGATACCCCTCCCCCCCCGTATCGCGACACTCACGCCCAGGGCCGGCCTCATGGCGCGCGGGGGCTCGCTGCAGGCCCCGCCCACCGGAAGAGCGGCGCCGCGAGGCCCCGCCCCCTCCCGGCCGGGCTCCGCCCCCTCCCGGTGCCCCCCTCCTCCCTCCCCCCCCTCCCGCCGCTCCCGCCCCGTACCCGCCGCCGCTCCGCCGCGCGCACCCACGTGGCCCGCCGGCCCCGCCCCCCTCTGACGTCACCGCGCAGAGCGCGCGCCGGAAGCGGCCGCGGGGGCGGGGGGGGGGAGGGGGAGGGAAGGAGGGAAGGGGGGAGGGGGGAGGGTCACGTGGGCGGGCGGGTCACGTGGCGGGGGAGGCGAGCGCGTGACACGTGCCGTGCGCACAGCCGGCCCCGCCGCCCGGCCAATCGGCGCGAGGGGGCGGGGCCCGGCGGGGGCGGGAGGAGGAGGAGGAGGCCCCGCCCCCGCGGTCACGTGGCCGCGCGGCTGCGCGCGAGCGGGGGCGCGCGGGGGCGGGGGCGGGGCCGGGAGGGGGGCGGGGCCGCGCCTCCCACGCGCGGGGGCGCGCGCGCGCCTTGCACGCGCAGCCCCCCCCCCCCCCCCTCCTTGCACCCTTTGCACGCGCGGTGCACGCGCGCCCGGGGCCCCCTTGCACGCGCGCCCCTTGCACACTGGCTCCTTGCACACTCGTTTGCACACGCGCCCCTTGCACACGCGCCCCTGCGCACTCTCATTTGCACACTCACCTTTGCACACTCACCTTTGCACGCTCGCCTCACCCACTGCTGCTTGTGCAAGGCTCTTGCACGCCCCGTGCACGCTCGCTTGCACGCTCACCCCTTGCACACTCACCCCTTGCACGCTCATTTGCACACTCACCTTTGCACACTCACCCCTTGCACGCTCGCCTCGCCCGCTGCTGCTCGTGCAAGGCTCTTGCACGCTCGCCCTCTGCACACTTGTGCTCGCCCCTTGCACGCTCACAGCCCCCCAGGGGGAACTGGGAGCTACTGGGAGGGCAATGGGAGCACTGGGGGCTGGTGTCCTGGGGGGTGCTGGGAGCACTGGGAGCACTGGGAAGGGAGTCCGGAGAGACTGGGAGGTACTGGGGGGGACTGGGAGGTACTGGGAGACACTGGGATGGAGGCCAGGGAGGCACTGGGTTGGGGAACTGGGGCTGCTGGGAACACTGGGAGGTGCTGGGGGGGACACTGGGAGCACTGGGATGGGGCACTGGGATGGGGCACTGGGAGCTCGGGGGGCAACTGGGAGACACTGGAAGAGGGTGGGGGGACACAGTGGAAGCAATGGGAGCACTGGGATGAGGAGACTGGGGGCACTGGGACGGGGACACTGGGAGCATAGGGATGGGGCTACTGGAGGTAGTGGTGGCACTGGGAGCAGTGCGATGGGGACAACTGGGGCTACTGGGAGCACTGGGACAGGGGCCCTGGGGGTACTGGGGACACTGGTGGCACTGGGACGGGAACAGTGGTGGCACTGGGAGCACTGGGACAGTGACACTGGGGTTACTGGGAGCAGTGGTGGCACTGGGGGCAGCCCTTAAAGGCGAAGCAGCCGCCACTGGTCCCATTCCCAGTGCTCCCCCCCCACTCCCAGTGTTCCCAGTCCCCCCCATTCCCACTCCCCCCCTTTCCCAGTGCCCCCCATTTACAGTACCCCCCTTCCCAGTACCCCCTGTTCCCAGTTTCCCCCCCATTCCCAGTGTTCCCAGTCCCAGTTCCCCCCATCCCCAGTACCCCCCCATTCCCAGTATTCCCAGTACCCCTCCCATTCCCCGACTCCCAGTGCTCCCAGTATCCCCACATCCCAGTTCCCCCCCATTCCCAGTGCCCGCCCCCATTCCCAGTACCCCCGCTCCCCCCTCTCCCAGTGTTCCCAGTGCCCCCCCATTCCCAGTCCCCCCCAGTGTTCCCAGTATCCCCCCACTCCCAATGCCCCCCATTCCCATTCCCCCCCCCATTCCCAGTGCCCCCCACTCCCAGTACCCCCAGTACCCCGTCTCCCAGTGATCCCAGTGCCCTCCATTCCCATTACCCCCCCCATTCCCAGTACCCCCCATTCCTCCCATTCCCAGTGTTCCCAGTACCCCTCCCATTCCCAGTACCCCCTGTACCCCCCCTCCCAGTGATCCCAGTGACCCCCATTCCCAGTTCCCCGCCATTCCCATTCCCCCCCCACTCCCAGTACCCCCAGTACCCCCCTCTCGCAGTGTTCCCAGTGCCCCCAGTACCCCCCTCTCCCAGTGTTCTCAGTACACCCCCATTCCCAGTGCCCCCATTCCCCCCCATTCCCAGTGTTCCCAGTTCCCCCCCATTCCCAGTACCCCCCTCTCCCAGTGTTCCCAGTATCCCCCCATTCCCAGTTCTCTCCCATTCCCAGTGCCCGCCCCCTTCCCAGTACCCCCAGTACCCCCTCTCCCAGTGTTCCCATTACCCCCCCATTCCCAGTACCCCCCCATTCCCATTCCCAGCGTTCCCAGTGCCCCCCCACTCCCAGTACCCCCAGTACCCCGTCTCCCAGTGATCCCAGTGACCCCCATTCCCATTATCCCCCCATTCCCAGTACCCCCCCCATTCCTCCCATTCCAGTGTTCCCAGTACCCCTCCCATTCCTAGTACCCCCTGTACCCCCCCTCCCAGTGATCCCAGTGACCCCCATTCCCAGTTCCCCGCCATTCCCATTCCCCCCCCCACTCCCAGTACCCCCAGTACCCCCTCTCCCAGTGTTCCCAGTGCCCCCCCCAATTCCCACTCCCCCCCCAACCCCCCCCCCCCAAAAAAAATCCCCTCCCCCTCCCCTCCCCCCCCCCCATATCCCGGTGCCCCCCCCCCCGGTGCCGGTCCCGCCCCCCCTCCTGGGTCCCTCCCCCGGCCTCCTGCCCCCCCCCCCTTCTCCGCCAGCCCCCCCCCGCCCCCCCCCCCCCTCCCCGTTACCGGCGCCCGGGGAAGCGCTCGGCGGCGGAGCCATGTCCTATGTCCCCTTCCGAGGTACGGGGGGGGGGGGGGCACCGGGAGGGGGGGGCGACGACCCCCCCCGGGATGCCCCCGGTAAAGGGGGGGGGGGGGGGAGGCACCGGGGTGGGGCCGGGAGCGGCACCGGGGGCGGCGGCACCGGGGGTGGGGGGGGGAAGGGGGGGAGTGGGGGGGGGGGTGAGGGGGGGTGGGGGGGGTGGGGGGGGGGCACCGGGGGGGGGGTCGGTACCGGGGGGGGGGGGGTGAGGGAAGCGGGGGATGCTGGCGGAGGGTTGGTGCTGGGAGCGGGGGAGGCCGGTACTGGGGGGGGACTGGGATGGAGGGGGGGGTTACTGGGAGAGGGGGGGGGTTACTGGGAGAGGGGGGGGGTTATTTGGGTGAGGGGGGGGGGTCGGTAGTGAGGGGGGGGGTGTCGGTAACCGGGGGGGGGTTACTGGAAATGGAGGGGGGGGGTACTGGAAATGGGGGATGCTGGAAGTGGGGGATGCTGGTGCCGGGGGGATGGTGGTACTGGGAGATACTGGGATTGAGGGGATAGCGGTACCGGGGGGGGTACTGGTGCTGCGGGGGGGTACTGGTACTGAAGGGGGGGATACTGGTACCGGGGGGGTTGATACTGGTACCTAGTGGGGGTTACTGGTACCAGGATACTGGTGCCGGGGGGGTTACTGGTACTGCTGGCTGCTGGTATTGGGCTGATCTCTGAATGATCCCAGTACCGGGGGATGGCCGTACTGGGGATACTGGTACCGGGGGCTGCTTATGTTGGGGGGATCCCAGTACCAGGAGGTGGTTATACTGGGGGGTACTGGTACTGGGGGATGGTCATACTGGGGGATACTGCTACCGGGAGATGCCCATACTGGAGGGATCTCAGTACCAGCAGATGCTTATACTGGGGCATACTGGTACCGGGAGATGCCCGTACTGGGGGATACTGGTACAGGGGGATGCTTATACTGGAGGGATCCCAGTACCAGCAGATGCTTATACTGGTGGATACCGGTACTGGGCAATGCCCATACTGGGAGATACTGGTACTGGGAGATGCTTATACTGGGGGATACTGGTACTGGGCAATGCTTATACTGGGGGATACTGGCACTGAGCGATGCTTATACTGGCGGATACTGGTACTGGGTGCTGCTCATACTGGGCCATACTGGTACTGGGGGGGTTGCCTGTACTGGGGGGATACCAGTACCGGGGGATACCCGTACTGGGGGGCACTGGTACCGGGGGCACCGGCACGGCTCAGGCCTGGGCTCGGCCTCCCCGACCCCCCCCCGGTACCAGGGCCTGGAACCGGTACCGGGAATTTGGGGGCGGGGGCAACATGGCCGGGGGGGGGGCACCGGGCCCGGGCCTGACCCAGTTGGAAACGGGGCCGAGCGGGGCCTGGCGCGCCCCCGGGGCCTGGCCTGGGGGGGGGGGGGGGTGTGTGGGAGGCATCTGTGGGGTGATTTTTTTTTGGGGGGGGGGGTTTTGGGGTCCCCCCACTGACCCCCAGCCCCCCCCCCCAGATGTGCGAGGAGCCCCCCTGGCCCGCGGGCCCTACGCGCCCCCCCCCGGCCTACGAGCGGCCGCCCTGGAACCCCCGGTTCTGCATCATCTCCGGGAACCAGCTGCTGATGCTGGACGAGGAGGAGGTAAACTGGGGGGGGGGGGGCATGTGTTTTGGGGTGATTTGGGGCTCTTTTGGGGTTTTAGAGGGGGCACGGTTCGAGCTGGCTGGGTGCCCCCCCCCCCTCCGGTTCTGCATCGCGCCGCTGGTGCTGGCTGAGGAGGAGGCGAGCAGGGAGGGGGGGGGGGGCAACTTTTGGGGCGATTTTGGGCGGTTTTGGGGGTGATTCGGGGCGATTTTGGGGTTTGGGGTGAAAGAAGAGGGTCCAATAAAACCCGTGGGGGTGTCTCTCTTCCCCCCCGCCCCCCCCCAAATTTTGCATCACCCCCAGGAACCAGCTGCTGGTGCTGGCTGAGGAGGAGGCGAGCGGGGGGGGGGGGGGGGCAACTTTTGGGGCGATTTTGGGTGGTTTAGGGGGTGATTCGGGGCGATTTTGGGGTTTGGGGTGAAAGAAGGGGGTCCAATTAAACCCGTGGGGGTGTCACCCCCCCCAAAAAAAAAAAAATTTACCATCACCCCCATGAACCAGCTGCTGCCGGCTGAGGAGGAGGCGAGTGGGGAGCGGGAGGGGGGGGGGGGGGAGGGCAAAATTTGGGGCGATTCCGGACAATTTGGGGCCGGGGGGGGGCCCCAGCTGATGGCGGTTGGGGGGGGGGGGGGGGGCGATCCCTTCGCAGATCCACCCGCTGCTGATCCGGGACCGCCGGGGCGAGCCGTGCCGGAGCAAGCTGCTGCGGCGCACCGTCAGCGTGCCGGTGGAGGGGAGGCCGCCGGGAGAGCACGGTACCGGGGAGGGGGGGGGGGGGGTCACCGGGAAATGATGGGGGGGGGGGGGGCCACACACACACACGGTGCCCCCCCCCCCCCTCCCCTTTTTCCAGCTGCCATCCCATAATACCCGGCCCGGAGGCGCGCGGGTGCTCAGCAACGGTTGCTGGGGAAACCCCAACCCCCCCCCCCCCCAACGTGTGTGTGTGTGTGGGGGGGGGGGGGGAGGCGCTGTCCCTTTGGTGTCCCCCCCCCCCCCCCATAAATAAATGGTGGGGACAGCGGGGGGTGGCACCTGGGGACAGCGCTGGCCTCGTGTCCCCAACGCCCATGGTGGCACCCGTCCCTGTGTCCCCGTGGGGGTGGCACCCATGTCCCCCACCCCCATGGTGGCACCCGTGTCCCCATGTCCCCATGGTGGTGGCACCCATGTCCCCAACTCATGGTGGTGGCACCCATGTCCC